>CM071611.1:26393381-26400881 GCA_036365135.1 Miichthys miiuy | reverse complement strand
GCCACAACACCGGCTATGAGTAGGTTCGTGTCTGATGCTGAAAAGCCTGGAGCTCTAGAAAATGTTCCACCCCCAGTGGTGAGACATCCCACCGGGCCGGACGCAGCGGCGCAGCCCGGGGAGAGGGCGCCGTGTTCGGTGTGTGTCCTGGACTTCCCCCGCCTCAAAGGCTAATTACCCAGGTCCAGAAATACAGAGCAGGCAGCCAGGCCACGACTTTGTGTCCAAATGAGATTAGTTTTCTGGTAAATGTGACGTCGGTAACCCCCGGTAGAGAGTCATCCCACCGGCTGGACCCAGCGGTGCCACCCAGCGGTGCTGCCCGGCAGAGAGGCGCTGCGGCTGGCGTGTCTCTCAAAGCTTCCCGCCTCTCAGGCTAGCTAAAAACCAGCGTCCTAAAATATAGACCGTGTTTACAGCTTCCTAAAACACTCCGCGGAGCTCCGGGAGGCGGTAACCTCGATTTTCAAGCCCTTTCGACGTCGTCTTCTCACGGTGGTGAGGTCGTCCACCACGCCGAGATCAGAGTCCCTCTGCCCGGAGACAGCGGTGCCACCCAGCGGCGCTGCACGGAGCAGAGGGCGCCGTGCTCGGCGTGATTCCCGAGCTCTCCCGCTGGAAGCCTGATGAATAAAAGATGAAATATCGACCCGGGAGAGCTGAGATGATGCTGAGTGTGTCCGGCGGCTGAAGTCTATCAAACGGATGAATGATGTTGTTTTTCAGCCTGGCTGTCAGCCGTGCAGCCTGGAACCAGAACCCGGACAAACACAGCAGAACCGGGACAAACACAGCAACCCGGACAAACACAGCAGAACCCGGGCGGAACGTGTCCAGAAAGCGGAGATCAGCGTTACTCAACAAGTGTGAAGCAGCCGGAGGGGCCGCTTTCATTTCGACTTTCTTCTTCCTTCTCTGAAGCTGATTCTTCTTCCGCGTCCGAGTCTCCAACACTGATTTACTCCTCCTCCTCCCTCCCCTTCATCTCCTTTCCTCGTCTCCTTCGCTTCCTCCCTTCCCTCCTCTGTTCTCATCAGATTCTTCTGAATCTCATTAAAATGAATGAACGATTCAAACCAGCCTGTTTCCGTCCGTCACACTTCCTTCCTGTTTCTGTTTCCTCATGTTCTCTTAGCGTTGTGTCAACGTTTGTGCTGATATTCATTCAAACATTCCTGCTGATGAACTTTATGTGTCCTTCAGTGTTGAGACGTTCTCTGGAGAACCTTTTTATCCTTCCTGCTGTCCAAAGTCACTTTTTATGTTCAGTAATCTGTTGTTCCTTTCAAATATTCCTTATTTTACTGATAACTGCTTCTCTAAGTCGACCCTTTGAAGAACCGATAAGTAAAGGTTCCTTGCAGAACAAAAAAGTTTCCCTCGGCAACACTTTAGGTTCTAACTTTATTTTTAAGGATCTGAATGCAAAAAGAAAGAGTTCTTTAAGTCACTTTTTTATGTTTAATAATCTTTGTTCCTTTTAAATGTTCTGGTTCTGTAAGTCGAGCAGCTGGTTCTTTGAAGAACCTTTCTTTCCATGACTTGAACCTTTATTTTGAAGGGTGTTGGTGGTCGAGCTTCCTGTGATTACCCTGTATGACACATTATCATGTTTGTGGTGCATTACTCTACACAGAGAGTAGTACTGTAAGTACTTTGAAATGGAAGTAACTAGTCAATGGTAATAGATTACATTTTGAAAGTCAGTCAGCTGACACAGAAAGTTTAACTGTTGACTCAAATGTAGCTGCTGTTAGCTCAGTTAGCTGTGACTGGTCTGGGAGCTCGGAGCACCTGGGGAGTGTTTGGACCGGTCCAGGGACTGTCAGTGTGATGAGCAATGTAACTGGGTCAAAACCAACTAAACTGAGACCAAGTCAAGACCAAGACCAGCCGGTATACAGGTAGCTAATGTTCAGGAGAACTCTTTGGGTGAAGTGTGTTTACGTCACAGTATTTATGCACCGCTGTGTGTTCTTTGTGTGTTGGAAGATTTGGCTGATGTCTCCTCCCAGACAGTCAACAAATAAGCCAGACAACGCAACTTAGTGACAAACTGAAGTTGAAGTCTTGAACTAAAACCGTTTCTCTGAAGGTCTCGAGACCGAAACAGAGAGTGGCGAGCAAGAAGCGCCGGACAAGAGTAAATCTGGGACTGACTTTTAGTGGTTGGTGAGAGCTTGGTGAAATAAAAGGCTGAAAGACAGACGCCGAGCTGGGCTGACTGCTGTTGGACTAGTCAGTAATATTAGCTGCTGCTGTGTCTGCTGTTGGTGACCTGGTTGATGATTGGCTGTTAGCAAAGTTGTCGACTCGCTAGTTTGTGATCAGAAGTCATGTAATCAGAACAAATACTCGAGTACAGCTGAACATAGTTACACAGCGGGACACAGGACGTCTTTAATTAACCTTACTGTCTTTTCGTGAGCACTCTCTCTAACTCACTCTCTCGTTTCAGGAAACATTCATCAAACCTAATCAAACAAATCTGACCTGCAGTCAGACTCCAAGAACCAACAACCTCCTACAAAACAAAGATGGCTGCCTCAGGACAACATAATCTGACGTCACTTCCTGTCCTACTTGAAGAAGCCTTTAGCTATAGTTTAGACTGTGATGGTGTTTATTAGATGGAGATCTGCTTCCTGATCTGTTATTTAAAGAACTTTTCTTTGACGTTCCACAGTTTGTGTTTTATCTTCATGAACTTTTGTTTGACCAAATATTCTGAACATCCTGTAACAGTCGTCAGCTCAAACGTCGTCCTTCAGATTCAAACTTCAGTTTCAACATGAACCATTTAAATGTATGTGAATGTGAATTTATTGTATGTATAGAAACATTTCTTTGTCTTTGTGCTGTCAGGAGGATATTTTGAAATAAAACTTTATTTTCATCATAACTGAACTTTAAATTGAAAGTTTAGAAGTGAACATCCTGTGTGTCGCCATTAAAGTCTCTGATTTTTGACTTTGTCAGTATCTGTTTGTTCCTGTATGTTCACGTCACCTTCATGCGTCCAAACAGCAAATATTTATATATTCATTCTTTATCAGACCTGTACCTGCTGTCAATGAACACTAGATGTCAGTGTGGGACAGACAAACTGCTGCTGTGCCTCTGAGCAGGGCAGCATGACCCACCACTGAAGAAGAAGAAGAAGCAGTTCACCTGTGTCACCCTACTAAAGTACTCTGTCTGTCCACACCTCTGTCTGTCCATGTCCAGTCCATCCGTGACATTTAATGTCTGTTTATATTCATGTTGTGTCCCCTCTGAGGGGTCTCGATCCTCATGTTGGGAACCACTGACTGATAAAGCTTCTTTACTCAGTTTAAATGTCCTGAACTCATGAGGACAAAGATCAGGACTCTGATCTGGATCTGCAGACTTGAACACCAGGTGGCGCTGCAGACTGACTCCATCACAGCTGCCCTGATCCGATCTGAACCATTCTGACTGAGAACGAGAACTTCAACGTCAAACAACATAAAATATTTTCTTTATTACTGATGAATCCATGAAACCAGAAGAACACAGTCTGCGGGAGACTACGTCCAGGTTTTAGACAGTCTGAGACTACATCCAGGTTTTAGACAGTCTGTAGGGCGTCACGGAGACTCGTCCAGGTTTTAGACAGTCTGCGGGGCGTCACGGAGACTACGTCCAGGTTTTAGACAGTCTGCGGGGGCGTCCACGGAGACTACGTCCAGGTTTTAGACAGTCTGCGGGGCGTCCGCGGAGACTACGTCCAGGTTTTAGACAGTCTGTAGGGCGTCACGACTACGTCAGGTTTTAGACAGTCTGGGGGCGTCACGAGACTACGTCAGGTTTTAGACAGTCTGTAGGACGTCACGAGACTACGTCCAGGTTTTAGACAGTCTGCGGGGCGTCACGGAGACTACGTCCAGGTTTTAGACAGTCTGTGGGGCGTCACAGAGACTACGTCCAGGTTTTAGACAGTCTGCGGGGCGTCACGGAGACTACGTCCAGGTTTTAGACAGTCTGTGGGGCGTCACAGAGACTACGTCCAGGTTTTAGACAGTCTGCGGGGCGTCCACGGAGACTCGTCCAGGTTTTACAGTCTGTAGGACGTCTGAGGTCTGACAGGCCTCTGCCCGGTAACTGGGACGAGCTTCAAACAATTAAAGCCCAAAGACAGTGGAACACGATTGGCTGAGCAGAGCTCATGATAAAGACATAAAAACACAACTTAAAGGTCCGGTCTGTCAGATTTAGAGCCATCTAGCTACTGACTGCAACCCCTCACCTCACCCTCTGCATTATTCATGTGAGCGAGAAACTACGGTGGCCACAGACAAACAAAAGTACAAAAATCTAGTTTTAAAAATGTAGTTTGTCCGTTCTGAACCACCGTAGAAACATGGTGGCGGACTCCGCCATGATGTCAGTAAGTCGATGAAAAAGGCTCAAAAACAAACAAAAATGTTGATGAAACAGAAATCTGATTTTATTAAATATTATTAATTATTTTAATTAATATTGATATTTTAATGAATCTTTTTATGTTATTTAATGTTTATTTTTACTCTCTCTCTCTGTGCAGAGGTCTCTCTCTCTCTCTCTCTCTGTCTGTCTCTCTACCTGTCTCTGTCTCCGCCCCTCTCCCTCTCTCTCTCTTCAGTCTCGTTGTTGCCTCTCAGTCGTGAACAGCTCCGCCCGCCTCTCTGTCTCTCTCTCTCTCTCTCTGTCTACCTGTCTCTCTCTCTCTGTGTCTACCTGTCTCTCTCTCTCTCTCTCTCTCTCTCTCTACCTGCCTCCCCCCTCCTCCTCCTCCCTCCATCCCTCCCTCAGTCCCTCAGTCCCTCTCCTCCCCCCTCTCGGTGCGGACATGCTCCCGGGGCTCCGGAGATGAGGTTCAGAAATGTCTCCTTCCTGACGGTCTTGTTGTTCGGGCTGTGCGGGCTGGTCTCCCTGTCCTGGTACACCGCCTTCAGCAGCTCCAGAGGTAAGACCCGGACCCGGTGCGTCCCGTGTGCGTCCCGGTGTGTGTTTGTGTCATGCTGCTCGTGAGGAGCGGGCCGGGGCAGGTTGTGTTGTGCATGTTGCAAAGATGATGTGTTGATGTGGTGAGAGGCTGCAGCTCGAGACGGGCTGAGGTGAAGGAGCGCTCGGTTTGTGATGCATCATGTGCCAGCTCGGGGGCTACATGGAGGGCGTTTGATTCTGTTGCAGAAAAACACACACATGATGCTGGTGATGTGAGGGGAAGGCAGTGAAGGGAGCGTTTGATTTGTTATGCATGACAGCTAACATGGGGTCTACATGGAGGGGCAGGGTTGTTTGATTTTGTTGCAGAGAAAACACAAGCTGGTGTGGAGGAAGCACCAGCAGTGAGGTAATGAAGGAGCGCTTGTTTTGTCACACATCACATGCCAGCTGAGAGGGGAGGGGACGTTTGATTTGTGTTGCAGCAAAATAAAAAAACATGAGAAGCTCCACCTGAGATGGAGGAGGGGTTAGTTTGATTTTGTTGTAGCGCCATTCTGTCGGTGATGTGAGGAAGGCAGTGAGGGCGCTTGGTTTGTGATATATTACATGTCAGCTGAGAGGGTCCACATGGAGGAGAGGGTTGGTTTGATTTCGTTGCAGCGCCACATTGTGTTGGTGATGTGAGGGGAAGGTAATGAAGGGAGCGCTTTGTTTGTGTTGCATGACAGCTAAGAAGAGAGGCTCAAGATGAAACTCTGGAGGGGAGCGCTTGATTTGTGATGCACCACATGGACGAGAGGGTAGGTTTGATTTTCTTGTGCTGAAGAAAAGCCGCACTTCATGCGGGGCGCTTGATTTGTGATGCATCAGAGCTGCCTTGATGTGATTCGGGGTTCATTTGATTTACAGGATGTGTAGGGAAGCACCGGTTCTGAGGTGATTAAGGAGTGCTTGATTTGTGATGAACCAGGTGCCAGTTTGGTGTCTAGATGGAACCAAGAGTGACGGGAGGGGTGGATTTGATTTTGTAGCATCTCCTCTCCATCATGCTTCATGTGCATGTAGGGAGGTGAGGTGAAGAAAGGAGCGCTTGGTTTGTGTTGCAGTGCATACCAGTTGAGTGGAGAAGGTCAGAATGGAGGAGGGAGAGGTGTTGAAATGAAGCGCTCATTCTGAGATCATCCAGAAGGGTTTGATTTTAGAGGAGCGCTTGGTTTGTGAAAATGAGGCAGAAGAGGTGGAGAGGAGGGTCAGGAGGTAATTCAGGGAGCGCTTGTTTTGTGTTGGCCTTACATGCCAGGGTAAGAGCAGAAGGTCTAGGTGGAGCAGGGGTGGAGAGGAGCGGTTGACTTCAGGTCAGGGAACCTGACAGGGAATCAAGGGAGCGCTTGATTTGAGATGCACAGCAGGGGTAAACACAGGTGTTGCAGCAGCAGAGCCAGACATGACAAAAAGGAGCGCTTGGTTCGCCTTACAGGAAGGGTTAGGAAGAAGGTTTGGACTCAGGAGGTGAAGGGAGCGCTTGGTTTGTGGGTAAAGGAGGTGGGAATGGATGGGAGCACTTGGTTTATGTTTCAGAGTCGGGTGGAGGTGACAGTATGGATGGAGAGCTGTTTGTTTTTGTTCTGTTTGGTGGAGGTGGGTGTGCTTCATTTATGAACCATAACAGGCCTGAATGGGAGGAGATAATCTGCCACCTCTGCTGTCAGCTGCCCCAGAGGTAAAGGAGCGCTTGCTTTAAGTTGCATTACAGGCCTGGAGGGCAGGTTTGTGAATGTGTTGGTGTTTCCACCCGGCTCAGCTGTCTGCTGCTGTTTCAGGTCCATGGGAGCGCTTGTTCTGGGACTGCTTACAGGCTGTGAGCGGGTGGAGTTTGGAGGTTTTTCTGGAGCAGATTTCTGCAGCTGTTCGTTGTACTTTTTTTTTTTCTGCGACGGGTCTGCTCAGCTAAAATAGGAGCGCTTGGTTTGTCATTCATCACACAGCGGGGAGGGTGCAGCTGTCGTGGAACAGATGATGTCTGGAGGTTCAGTCTGCTGCGCTCGGCGGGTTCATGGCGGGCAGGTGGAGCTCCTGAGGAAGGGGGCGCTTGGTTTGTGATAGATTTCATGCCGAGGGAGAGGGGCGGTGTTTGAGGATGAAGATCCCTGGTCCAAAACGCCTGCGGTACAGACACTAACACCGCCCGGTGCTCTGGGCTCACAGCCCGGCTAACAAACTGTCATGCTGTTCTCTTCCTCTTACATCACTTCCTTCTTTCTCGATACATTTTCTGTATTTGGAGCATCACAACAGGAAGTCGTGCAGGAAGTGGCAAAGTTTAAGTTTCCTCTGCTGAGTTTATATTTCACAAACACGTCGTGACATCACGTCTCGTGTCGTCTGTTCTTTGAACCTGACGACGGTTCTTTGAGTCGACTGAGCTGCTTCTCGAAGGTCCTCAAAGTTCCTCTGCAGACAGAAACAGTTCTCTCATCTGTCGCCGAGAAGAACGACATCAAACAAACATGGCGGAGCTCCAGAAAAAGGGAGCGCTTGGTTTGGTGG
>CM071611.1:26368381-26388381 GCA_036365135.1 Miichthys miiuy | reverse complement strand
TTTTTGGACATGACCTTTGACCTTGTGTTCTCGAGGACACTCACTCTTTGTTTGAGATCACAGAGACGTTTTTAATGAGCGAACAGTTCAGTTATTGATCGAGAGGAAATATGAAACAACACAACACAACAGCAGACACAGCAGCAGCTAATATTACTGACTAGTCCAACAGCAGTCAGCCCAGCTCGGCGTCTGTCTTTCAGCCTTTTATTTCACCAAGCTCTCACCAACCACTAAAAGTCAGTCCCAGATTTACTCTTGTCCGGCGGCTTCTTGCTCGCTCACTCTCTCCTTTTCTCTTCTTAGCTTCCTCCGTCAGCGTCCTCTTCACTCTCTTCTCCTCTGCCATTATGTCCATAGAAGCTGCTGACTGCTGGTTACATTGCTCGCTCGACCAAATCTCCTTTGCTAACAGACAGTGTGCAACACGAGCTAACGTTAGCTTAGAAATGGACTGTGCTAACAACCAGCAGCCACTACAACACAGAGTCCAAAGTCAAAGCTAACGTTACTCTAAAACATGTCAGATATATTACATATTGTGCTGGATAACATTAGCTAACATCATCCAGTCTGTCTGGGCTGATCTGGTCTTGTTGTCACTTCGTCGGCTCATTTTGTGAGGCGGTCTGATACGCAGCATTGCTGGTTAACGTTAGCTCGATTCTTGCTCACGTTATTGCTAAGAAAATACTATCTGAGTCGATATGTTAGCAGCCGAGGACATCAGAGGAAAACCAGAAAACATTTTCTCCATAAAATATGATCCAGTTTCACCAAAATCAGTGAAATAGTTGGTGGTGTGTGACTTAGTGCCGTAGCGTTACGTACTTCTCCCGACCGGGCCCAAAGTTACATAGTGTGAGAACAGGCGTCACGAATGACAGAGACACCGTTCACCTGATCACAGGTCAGTGTGGATCAGCAGGAGGTAACAGGCGGTAGTTTAACGTTAGTTTGACGTTGACCTTTACTCTGACTTGGACTCAGACTCGGGCTCGGCTCTTCTCAGCTCGTAATCTCCTCTGATAATAAAAACGTCTAATACGTTCAGAGAGAAGTTTATTCTGCGAGTCGTTAATTTATTCTACAAAGAGAAAGAAATCTGGAAAATATCTGAAGACAGATGAGACCAAATTCAAACCATGAGCGGAAACAGGATGGTTTGAATTTACAGAAGAGAGAGTAACTGAGTACAGTTACTGCAGTACACTACAGTCAGGTGGATGTGTTCGACCAATGAGAGCTCTGAACACAGCGTTGGAGCGGACAAAAATACAAAAACATAAAATATTAAAAAAATTAAGAAACATGAAATATTTTAAAATATATAAAAAACATAAATTAAACTGATTACAGAGAGAAGATGAAGAGGACGAGGTGACGGAAGTCTCTGAATCAGATCAGCTTCCTCACACAGAGAACCATCTGTCTGTCTGTGTGTGTGTGTGTGTGTGTGTGTGTGTGTGTGTGTGTGTGTGTGTGTGTGTGTGTGTCAGCCCTGCCCATTCATTTACTGTAGATGAGTAATGGGACTGTCCAGGCAAATCGACCACGTTTTTGTGTGTGTGTCTGTCGGCGTGTGTGTGTGTTTGATTCACTTTCATTAGATTAGTTGTTTAAATCTCAGATTCAGGTATCTGTTTCCTCTCAGGCGACCATCTGCCACCAGTGTGTGTGTGTGTGTGTGTGTGTGTGTGTGTTACAGTCTGTGTGTGAGTGTGTGTGTTACAGTCTGTGTGTGTGTTTGAGTGTGTGTTGATGTTGCAGTATTGAATTGATCATCCAGATGTTGTTGGATGTTTTTAATTCAGATTATTAATCATCAGTTTAAAACAGAAACAATTACTATTAATTTAGATTTTTATTATTTTAATCAGTATTTTATCGACGTGTGTGCAGACGGTTCAAGTCCAGCACACAGTGTGGAGCATGGACTGGTTCTATATGTACAAAAACAGATGAATAAAGTAGATATAATTCCTCCTTTGTTCTGTCTGTCTCTAATTTACATGCTCTGCTCTGGTTGGACGGTTGTTTACAGAACATGAGGATGTTATCAGTACATCAGTTTACAGAATCACTTGAGCTTTGTGTGATATCACTGAACCACGGCGGAGTGGCGAGTGGCGGGAACTGTATCTGCATAGGAATCGATCCACGGTCTGTTACAATGGAACAGCTGATGTGAGTCAACCAGCCAACGTCTGAACCAACCACGTCACAACGTCACAACCAACCCGTCACAACCAACCCGTCACAACCAACCACGTCACAATCAACCACGTCACAACCAACCGTCACAACAAAGCGTCACCAACCACGTCACAACCAACCACGCACAATCAACCACGTCACAGTCAACCACGTCACAACCAACGCGTCACAACCAACAACCAGCCACGTCACAACCAACCCGTCACAACCAACCACGTCACAACCAACCAACAATCAACCACGTCACAACCAACGCATCACAACCAACCCGTCACAATCAACGTCACAACCAACCACGTCACAATCAACCCGTTACAGTCAACCACGTCACAACCAACCACGTCACAACCAGCCCGCGTCACAACCAACCACGTCACAACCAACCACGCACAACCAACCACGTCACAACCAAATCGTCACACCAACCACGTCACAACCAACCCGTCACAACCAACCCGTCACAACCAAATCGTCACAACCAACCACGTCACAACAAATCGTCACAAACCCGTCACAACAACCGTCACAACCACACAAGACTGTTTGATGTTAACACAGGAAGCTGATTAATGATTAAGTCTGCTATGACACGTTTATGACATGGTTACGTCTCGGTTAATTTCATGGTTATGATGGTGTGATGTTAGATTGATGTATCAGAGTCAAATGTTACGGTACAGCCAAACCAAAGTACAGCTTTTAAACATATTTGCTCATTTACTTCCACAAACATCACAATAATAATAATAATAATAATAATAATATAATAATAATAATATAATAATCCATGTTTGATTCTTTAGGATCAGCAGAAGAAGAAATATTTCTCACTTTGTGTATAAAATGTTTTAATATGACATCATGGAAAACTGACTAACGAGCTGAAGCTGGTGTTCATAATATTTGAGTCAGATGAAAACATGAAAATAAAAATCATCCAGGTGGTTCCACCATAACACACACACACACACACACACACAGCTGCTCGGTCATGTGAGCTGAGTTGAACCATCGCTGGCGTCCGTCCATGAACACACAGAGCTGCAAGGACACGTGTTGAACAGGCTCAGTAACGTTACACCCTCCATGTTGTGTGTGTGTGTGTAAGTGTGTGTGTGTGTAAGTGTGTGTGTGTTCATGAAGCTGAATGAAAACAAAATGGAGGCCGTTCATATTCATAATAACACTGTCAGGATTAAAGGTCGACGATCCGGCGACTGATCAACACCAAGAAGCGAGAGATGATCGCTGATATTTGGCTTCGGCAGCTGATGTTAGCTGCCTGTTAGCCTGTTAGCTCACACACGCCGTCAACTGGTTTCTGATGATCCCCACAGACTGCCTAAAACCTGGGCGTAGTCTCCGTGGCGTCCAGACTGTCTAAAACCTGGGCGTAGTCTCTGTGGCGTCCCCACAGACTGTCTAAAACCTGGACGTAGTCTCCGTGACGTCCCCGCAGACTGTCTAAAACCTGGACGTAGTCTCCGTGACGTCCCCACAGACTGTCTAAAACCTGGGCGTAGTCTCTGTGGCGTCCCCACAGACTGTCTAAAACCTGGGCGTAGTCTCCGTGGCGCCCCGCAGACTGTCTAAAACCTGGGCGTAGTCTCCGTGGCGTCCCCACAGACTGTCTAAAACCTGGGCGTAGTCTCCGTGGCGTCCCCGCAGACTGTCTAAAACCTGGGCGTAGTCTCCGTGGCGCCCCACAGACTGTCTAAAACCTGGACGTAGTCTCCGTGACGTCCTCCCTTCTCTCCATCTTACCTTCCTTCCACTCTTCTTCTCTACATCCTAGCATCCTCTCCTCCCTCCTTCACCTCCTCCCTCCCTCCTTGTGGTTGTCTCCATGGCAGCAGAGACAAATGGGCGGGGCGACAGTCTTAAATTATGACTTAAATGATGTCACCTCAGCAGGAGACGCAGATCGTAAGAAACGTGTGTGAGGGTCGTAATGAGTGTGTGTTTCTGCAGTCCTTCTATTTATAGACCACGAAGCTGAAGGACACACACACACACACACATACACACACACACGCACACAGGTAAAATATAGATTAGTTGTCTGCCCTGGGTTTTGCCTGTCAGGCTTCATGTGCGTGTGAGAGTTTAAAACTAAACAAAAACTGTAACATGAAACTGAAATAAAATAACAGTTTAAATGAACACAGAGCTGAAACCTGACACACACACACACACACACACACACACACACACACACACACAGAGGATAAGGTGTTGTGGTTAATTGGTTGGTATTTCAGTTTCCCTCCAGATGTGGCCCCTCGCTCTCTAAATGCCCTCTTTGTGTCGGCGGCGGCTTGAGTCTTTTTCCACAAACCCTCTCATTCACAAGCTGCTACCTGACTCCGCTCACCTCCACCTCCCAGACGGGTGGAGATGAGGAGAAGGAGGACGGGGCAGCGGCGTCTGGGCCTCAGTATCCAGACTGATTCAGATGGATTAAAGCTCTGGCCTGCCACAACAACAAGTCTCACATCATTATGTTCAGCGTCCTGTGACGACCAAAAATTAGACGAAACCTTTCCGTGTTCTACCTGAGCGACCTCACCTGTCCGTCAGAGACCTGAGAGAGAAAGTAAAGAGCAAAACTGCACCCAGAAAACATCTTTAAGATCGTTACAGGAGCTGTTTAATTCACTATTCCAACAATAAAGACCATTAAAGAATACAAAGAGATAGCTTTAGCCTAACCACACGCTAAAGTAGCTAACTGCTAACTGAATCTGCCGTTAGCATGCTAGCAGAACCGGGCTCAGCAGCCGGACCAGACCAGGTAGGAGCGCAGCCTCTGAGACCAACAGGGGATAACGTTACAGTACCGAGGTGATTTACAGACTTGATGATGGAAACACTGATAAATAGCAGTAGAACTAAAGCTAATATAATAAAGCTAACACAGCTAACACTGAGGAGCCAGTTGGTTTGGAGCTAGTGCTAATGTAGCTAACTGCTAACATGAGTTGATGTTATGGACCTCGCTAGTTTTGGGAAAAGGCTAACATAGCTAACTGGTAATATAAGCTAATGTTGTATATTTAGCTAGTTTTGAAGCTAACTGCTAACATTAGCTCACCGCTAACATTAGCTTCCATTACTTGATAAACATTGATAAAGTGAAGCGCTAACTGTGGTTAGCTCGGTCAGCCGTGTAGCTAACTGGACTGACTCAGCCCGGGATGCCAGGAGCCAAACCCGGCAAGAAAACCACCTCGGTAGGCTGCTGTGTTCACTGTTAGACTGGACACTGCTGGTTCAGAGGTTCTGTTGCTGTGTTCACTGTTAGACTGGACACTGCTGGTTCAGAGGTTCTGTCGCTGTGTTCACTGTTAGACTGGACACTGCTGGTTCAGAGGTTCTGTTGCTGTGTTCACTGTTAGACTGGACACTGCTGGTTCAGAGGTTCTGTTGCTGTGTTCACTGTTAGACTGGACACTGCTGGTTCAGAGGTTCTGTTGCTGTACTCACTGTTAGACTGGACACTGCTGGTTCAGAGGTTCTGTTGCTGTACTCACTGTTAGACTGGACACTGCTGGTTCAGAGGTTCTGTTCGGTCCGGCCGTGTTCACTGATGCTAGCTCATAGCGCTAGCTGCTATGAGGAAGTAAACAGACTCTACTTCCTGTTTCGTGGAGACTTTAAAGTAATTTTGTTTATTTGCAGTAGTCGACTGATGAAACTGATTCATGTTTTTATTAAATTTAGACTTTTAAAAATCTTTTTATAAAGTTGGCGGACATCATGGCGACGTCTGCCAAAAATTAAATGAGTTCCACATTCAGACACAGTGGTTTCCTGTCCGGAGAATAAAAACATTTGCACTGACCGCAGAAACATACACATGACATACACACAGGCTCTAACATTATCCTAACGTTGTCCTAACGTTGTCCTAATATTACATCAACCTTGCTTCTCGTATTAACCTTTAATCCAAGTCTGAACTGTCACTGTTCACTGATTTCCATCCTGTAAAAGTCCTCACAAAGATAGACTTAGAGTGTGTGTGTGAGTGTGTGTGTGTGTGTGTGTGTGTGTGTGTGTGTGTGTGTGTGTGTGTGTGGAGGGGTAAGGGCGTGGGGTCCAGTGGAAACGGAGGCTTTTGTTACCGTGGGAACAGGCGCTTGATGGACAGGGCACTCGACCGTTGACGTGGTAGGAGATTCTTATCTCCGTCAGCCAATCAGCGTCTCCCGGGAGTCTGAGTGACCCAGTACTTTATTCTGCAGCACACACCGCTTCTTTCTCTTTGTAATGTAATGTACCACACAGGTCACAGGTTTGATTCCCACAAGAGTAAAGTACTGAACTCGTCCTGTTCAGTCCGGACAGATCAGGAAACTCCAGAAGGTTCTTCAGGTTAAAGAGTTTAGCTGGACGAGGTTCTGATCCACAGTCTGTGTACAGTCAGCCGGATCCAAACTAATGTGTGTAGTGAGTGTGTGTTACGGCTGACCGAGCTAACCACAGTTAGAGCTTCACTACTGATCAATGTTTCCATCATAAAGTCTGTAAGTCACCTCGGTAGTGTAACGTTATTCCCTGTTGGTCTCAGAGGCTCCAACCCGGTCCGGTCCGGCTGCTGAGCCCGGGTCTGTTGCCTGCTTACGGCAGATTCAGTTAGCAGTTAGCTACTTTAGCATGTGGTTAGGCTAAGCTATGTGTCCATCATAAACTGTGTAAATCACAGAGTTGAAGCTGAGCAGTTGCAGGACATCAGATATATTGTGTATAAAATCTGATCCAGTTTGTGTGTCCAGTCTGTGATGAAGTAGCGATGTGTCCGTGGCGTACCCGCCTCGCCCAGTGTCTGCTTGGACCGGCTCCAGCCCCCCGTGACCCTGAAGAGGATAAGTGGTAATAGATAATGGAGGATAATGGACGCTCTTTAAATGAAATGAAATTAAAAGTCTCTTCCTGTTTGCCACGTATTCGTCTTCAGCTGCAGTGGAGGGACGTGAATCGATGCTGCCGGAAATAAAAGAATAAGAACCGACTCCAGTGAAGAGAGGACGAGTCTGCAAAGCATCATTCCAAGACAACAGCAGACACAGCAGCAGCTAATATTACTGACTAGTCCAACAGCAGTCAGCCCAGCTCGGCGTCTGTCTTTCAGCCTTTTATTTCACCAAGCTCTCACCAACCACTAAAAGTCAGTCCCAGATTTACTCTTGTCCGGCGGCTTCTTGCTCGCTCACTCTCTCCTTTTCTCTTCTTAGCTTCCTCCGTCAACGTCCTCTTCACTCTCTTCTCCTCTGCCAAAATCCAGTCTTGTGTGGCTAACATCGGCTAACATCATCCAGACTCTGGGGTCTGATCTGGCTGTAAATTGAATGTCTTGTCGTCAGCTGATGTTGTGAGGCGGTCGGATACATGTAGCATCGCCGGTTTGATGCTCGCTAACGTCGCTAACTAAACTCTATGAGTGCAGATGTTATTCATAGTTCAAATGAGTTCAGCAGCTAACGTGATCCATGATGCTAACTTATGTATTCCACAGCTCCGGTTCTGGCACAACACCAGCTCTGGTGTATATATAATACTCATCTAACGTTCTTCATGCTCATTTAAATAAATTTTAATGAGAATATTCGTGCACGTTTAATTAAAAAATGTGTTTTATATACAACCAACACACACACACACACACACACACACACACACACACACACACACACAGCAGCCTTGTTTAAAGTGATACTTGAGCTGAAGGAGTGTTTGAGAACAGACCACTCAGTGTAAAGTCCACCCGCAGATCCACACACACACACACACACACACACACACACACACACACACACACATGGTGTGTTTACCTTTTCTGGAAAAATCCAGCAGCAGGTTCAGAGAAGCTCAGTGAACTTCAGTCATCAGAAAAATGAAATCAATGAACTCTGTGTTTGGAAGAGTCAGTGAGTTTATTCTGACACATTCATTATTAAATTAATATAAAAGGTCATTAAAGTTGTTTATTTTATTTCTTTGCTTAGTGAGTCTCACACAGAGTTTAATTTATGAATGAATGTTTGTGAGAACACACACACACACACACACTTTATATGTTCAATCAAAGACGTCTCGTGTGTGTATTTGTTAATAAATGTGTCATTTACTGTAAACCACTTCACAGTAGTATACTGTGTATTCAGCCAAAAAAACTACAGTAATTATAGAGTTACTGTGAAAATTACAGTAACAATGATGTACTGTAGAGTTACTTGTCAACTGCTGCCGGTTAGTTACTGTGAATTTCACAGTAACTGTTTACAGTGTGTGTATTTATTAATAAATTTGTGTCTGTAACTCAAAGTTCGACTTCATTGATCCACTCTGGAGGAACAGGAAGTCTGTTTCTGTCCAAACATCCTCAAAAATGTTGTCAATTGTTAATAAGTAGAGAGGCGGGGTCCGCCATGGACAAGCCTGCAGTTCATCACAGGTCACATGGAGGCAAACAAGCATTCACACACTTACATAGACACCTACGGACAGTTTAGAGTCACCTGTTAACCTGTTACATACAAACAACAACCAGCCGGGGTTTGAACCAGCAACCTTCTGCTTATGTGCTAATATCTGAGTGGACGGGAGCGTGAGAGGTTAGTTAAACCTAAGATGGAGGTTTTTGTAGTCCATCTTCTGAACTTTGTAGTTTCACGTTGGTGACATCCTCCGTCACGTCCTGACGTAGCCTCGGTAGGAGCAGTCCTCCGTCATGGATTGTGTTACCATGGCAACCTGTTAAATTATTTTAGGAATAGAAAATCAGCGGCGTGTTCTGTTTCAGAATAAAAATCCAATTAGTGCGCCTCCTCGTTACAGCCGTACAGAAGAAGAGATCCTCTCCAGTAATTGGACCGAGCCCAGTAATTAATAAAACATGCAGTAATTATCACACTGCTGTGTTTAATTAGAATGTCTGCAGTCGTTGGATCACGTGTGTTTAATTAGAACATGTTTAATAATGAGCGCTGAACTTCCTGTCTGTCAGGATGGGGGGGTTAAAAGCATCACCGTGGTAACCGCAGTACATCGACCGCCTGTCTGCAGGATCAGGATCGGGTCAAGTGTTTCCAGAGCGTCAACAAACCACAAGAGTTGACCTTTGACCCCAGCTCTCTCTCTCTCTCTCTCTCTCTCTCTCTCTCTCTCTCTCTCTCTCTCTCTCTCTACAGCCTGCCTCACTCGACCTCCACGTGTCCACTACACGATATGAACAGTAGAAGAAGAAACAGTCTGACAGTGTTGTTCTTTCTTCTCATGAGAATAAATATTAAACCAACATGAATAAATTCATCAATTAATCGAAGCTCATCATACACAGTGCTGACTTTATGACTTCATGACTTTTCAAAAGCGTCTCGGACGAGCTGAGTGCGTCTGCAGACATTAATTATTGAACATGATCGGTCTGCAGCTGATCTGCAGGTAACAGTAACACGCTAACACGTCGTGTTTATCACTACATGCATGTATTAGTACATGTATGTTACATACATACTGTACTGGAACCTTCTGAACCAAAGATCTCAGATTTGGACTGGAAAGTCCAGATTTCCTCTGGTCCACTGGACTGACTGACCTTCATGTCTTACACTAATGATGGACTGTTTTTGTCTGTACTGCTGAAGCTGCTGCACGTCATCCAGCTTCAGTTTTATGAGCTCTGTCTCAGCCTAATGGCCTTTACTTATCTACAGACAGAGTACAGACAGAGTACAGGCGTACAGAGTACAGACAGAGTACAGACGTACAGACAGAGTACAGACAGAGTACAGGCGTACAGAGTACAGACAGAGTACAGGCGTACAGACAGAGTACAGACAGAGTACAGGCGTACAGAGTACAGACAGAGTACAGACAGAGTACAGACAGAGTACAGGCGTACAGACATACAGACAGAGTACAGAGTACAGACATACAGAGTACAGACAGAGTACAGACATACAGACAGAGTACAGACAGAGTACAGACATACAGAGTACAGAGTACAGACATACAGAGTACAGACAGAGTACAGACATACAGAGTACAGACATACAGAGTACAGACAGAGTACAGACAGAGTACAGACAGAGTACAGACATACAGAGTACAGACAGAGTACAGACAGAGTACAGACATACAGAGTACAGACAGAGTACAGACATACAGAGTACAGACATACAGAGTACAGACATACAGAGTACAGAGTACAGACAGAGTACAGACAGAGTACAGACAGAGTACAGACATACAGAGTACAGACAGAGTACAGACATACAGAGTACAGACATACAGAGTACAGACGTACAGAGAGTACAGACAGAGTACAGACATACAGAGTACAGACGTACAGAGAGTACAGACAGAGTACATACATACAGAGTACAGACAGAGTACAGACATACAGAGTACATACAGACAGAGTACATACAGAGTACAGACATACAAAGTACAGACGTACAGAGAGTACAGACAGAGTACAGACATACAGAGAGTACAGACGTACAGAGAGTACAGACAGAGTACATACATACAGAGTACATACAGACAGAGTACATACAGAGTACAGACATACAGAGTACAGACGTACAGAGAGTACAGACAGAGTACAGACGTACAGAGAGTACAGACAGAGTACAGACAGAGTACAGACGGATTCTCTGCTCTCTAAGTCTCTAATAAAAGCTGAAGTACGTCTTGTATGACGTCCTCACACGTGTACGACTCTTACACAGTGAAGAGAAATAAACAAAATAAAGTGCATGATGGGAACACTGGGACTGATCCAGCTGGGTCGATAAAAGACGTTTGAATTATTTTTATTTCTTATCAGTGAACTTAATTTAGGACCACGGAGGTCACATGACTCGTGATGACTCGCGGGGTCAGGGTGGATGTAAACAAGCGTGGGAACCGAGCTGAGGAGGAAGTGTTAATGTGTCCGACCTCTGGATAAGAGAAGCGAGGACCATCAGAGACAGGAAGTTATTATCTTATAGACAGGAAGTTACACTCCCAGGATCATATGAACAGGAAGCTTATCAGTCTGTATGTGGAGCCTGCAGTCCTCGGGGAGGGAACGCTGAACGCCATCACTGTTTTTATTTTCTATCAGACCTGGACAGAGTGACGGAGTCTGTTTTAGGATCAACTGAAGGAAATCTGTCTGTCGCTGTGTTCACCAGCTCGTCTTTTTACAGCGTTATCTCTGAACCCAACGTTATGAGAGCGCTGCGACCGAACCAGGACAGTGAAGATGGACGTAAACAACCAGCTGAGAGTCCCTTTAAAGCTGCAAATTCACCAACACACCGTCATGTTAACCTTTAACAAACTGTCTGTCTCTGCAGGATCCTCTCCATCATGTGTTCTTCCTGAGTCAGCTGTCCTCTGTGCTCCCATCACTACGTGTTAGCTACGTGTTAGCTATGTGTTAGCTCGTCTGTGTTGAAAGGAAAAAACAAATATGTATAAGTGACATATGGTCACGTCTTAAGTTAGCTAACGTTAGCTAACTAGCTAACTAATCTATAGCAATCATTAAATAGCTAGTTAGCTAGAGTTTTGATACATAACGCTAGTTAACTAGCTTATTAACATACATTAATCATTAGCTAGCTAATGTTAAGAAAACACCAGCTAACTAATCCCATAAATAATCAGCTGATATTTTGCTATAGATAGCTAGTTAACATAGACCAGTTATTAGCTAACTAGCTACATTTGGTAGCTACACTTATAAAAATTTATTCTAACTAGATAAATAATCTATATCAATTGCTAGCTATCTAGTTAACAAGTGTTTTGCTACAGAGCACTAGTTAACTAGCTTGCTAAAATATGTCAATTGTTAGCTAGTGTAATCTTAGCGAATCACTAGCTAACTAGCTAATAGAGCTAACTAGCGAGCTAATTTACATTAATCACCAGTTAGCTAGTTAACTAGAAATTTGCTAAACATTAGCTAACTAAAGATGTCGCTTTTATTTTTGAGTCATCTTCAAAATGTGTTTTCTTTTCAGCCTGGGCGAGCTAACGCGTAGCTAACACGTAGCACATCTGTGTACAGGAAAGGAGGAAGTTGATCGAGGCTTGCTGAGCTGTGATTGGAGCACATAGAAAGGGGCGGGGCTTAGAAAAGGTGGTAGGTCTGTGATAGGTTCCTGAGCTGCAGTGTTCAAACTGGAGCTCGACTGATGCAGTTTCCTGTTTCACTTCACTGATGTCATCTTGGACTGACAGTCCGGTCCGGATCGGGCTCTGATCCAAACACAGTCCATCGGTCAGATCTGCTGCTGGTCTCAGGTTCTGACCCGTCCCCCCGTCAGGACACGGGTCAGTTACAGACTATATTTATTATCATGCTGCCTTCAGACGCAGAGACTGGATTAGAAATCAGACACGAGATGGCCAAAAGTCTGCGGACAGAAACATGCAGTGGACTGATGAGGTCCATGAAAGGTCAGAGAAACATTAGAACCCGACAGAACCTCCAGCGAACACGTTAAAGAGCAGAGCTGCTGTTCGTGTTACTGAGGACGATATCTGGGTTAAAGACAGCTGATCATCAGAGAGCCTACATTTCCCACAATCCTTTGTCACACAGCTCTGTGTGAGAAGCAGAGGAAAGATTTCTGCCCAACAACAACAAAACAGTAAACATCTTAAGTCAGGGTTCACGTCTGGAGCTTTCATCTCATGGACTTCATCAGCTCTGCAGAGCTCGACTGAAGATCAGGAGACGTCTGTGTTTGCTCAGGAACAGAGCTCTGAACTCATGTCGTCCAACACACGCGTGTGCATGTGTGTTAGTATTCAGAGGGCACACACAACATGTCTGAGGTGTGTGTGTGTGTGTGTGTGTTATCATTGACTGCAGCAGCTGAGACAGCGAGGGGAATCAGGACACGCTTCATAGTCTGGAGGACATCTGATCTCATCTGTGTGTGTGTGTGTGAAGGAATGGACACACACACACACACACACACACACACACATGGATACGGTTGTCGTGGTTACTGTGTGCTGCAGCAGGAGGCTGACAGGCTGACAGACTGTAGTCCGTTAGCTGTGATCTTCAGTCTGTCGCTCTGAATCTTCGTCCACAGCTCGTCAACCACATGTCAGAAAGTCTGAGATTTCCTGCAGCTGGCTGATCCTGAACGCACCACTGCGTCCTCTTCCACCTCCTCTTCCTCTTCCTCCTCTTCCTCCTCCTCCTCTTCCTCCTCCTCTCCCTCCTCTTCCTCCTCCTCCTCTTCCTTGTCTTCTTCCTCTTCCTTGTCTTCTTCCTCTTCCTCCTCCTCCTCTTCCTTGTCTTCTTCCTCCTCCTCCTCCTCTCCCTCCTCCTCCTCCTCCTCCTCCCTCCTCCTCCGCCTCCTCCTCCTCTCCTCCTCCTCCTCTCCCTCCTCCTCCTCCTCCTCTCCCTCCTCCTCCGCCTCCTCCTCTCCCTCCTCCTCCTCCTCTCCCCTCCTCCTCCTCCTCTCCCTCCTCCTCCTCCTCCTCCCTCCTCCTCTCCCTCCTCCTCCTCCTCCTCCTCCTCTTCCTCCTCTCCCTCCTCTCCCTCCTCCTCTTCCTCCTGTGGCTCCTGTTCTGTTTGTGAGAGGTTTCTGTTTGTAAAACGTTGTGACGTCACGGGACGGCGTGTGAGACGTTTCCTGTTTGTGTGTACGTGTTTGTGTTGTTTTGTACGAGCAGGAACGAACAAAGTCAGGTGACCTTTGTCGTCACGGTAACAACAGTCAGGTGGTTTGGTCAGTGTGTTAAGTCACGTGACGTTAAACGCGTTGCACCACGTGTCCCCTGGTGGTCGGTGGAGGAATCTCTGAAATACACGCTGTCTGTGCCGATCACGTGTGAAATGAAGTGTCGGATTAACAACATAATCTTCATCACTCTGTTTTCATCGTCTTTAATCAGAGTTTGTTAGACTTCATCTACAGACGCTGCAGCTCGTTTCTACAGGAGCCCAGAGCAGACAAACTAAACTTCTTCTTCACGTTAGGAAGCAGCGGCTGACAGATGACACTAAACCTACTGACTGATGATGTGTGACATCATCATGTCTGTGATTCATGGTCATGTTAAAGATGAATCACTTCCTGTCTCTCATGGATCTGATCCTGAACATCAGGAACTGAATCCAGGTCTGAATCCAGGCCTGAAACCAGCTGATACTGAGAGGTGTGTGTGTGTGTGTGTGTGTGTGTGTGTGTGTGCGTGCGTGTGTGTGAAATGAACCAAACCAAGAGTCATTAACACACACACACTCAGACAAACAACAGTATTGACTAACGGCTCAAATAAACACAAATCCACTCCACATATCGACTGAAACAAGAGCTCAGAGCACACACACACACACACACACACACACACACACACACACACACACACACACACTCAGAACGATGAAGTCATGGTGTCAGATGATACTGTTTGGGTTTGAACTGTAGAGACTGTGTGTGACACACAGTGAATAATACTCACAGTGAAGAAGTAAAAGTACAAACACGACACTGTATTTTTACAGTACAAGTACTGCATTGAAAATATTACTGAAGTATTATTAATCTAAAACTGTCTAAAACCTGGACGTAGTCTCCGTGGCGTCCCACAGACTGTCTAAAACCTGGGCGTAGTCTCCGTGGCGTCCCCGCAGACTGTCTAAAACCTGGGCGTAGTCTCTGTGGCGTCCCACAGACTGTCTAAAACCTGGGCGTAGTCTCCGTGGCGTCTCGCAGACTGTCTAAAACCTGGGCGTAGTCTCGTGGCGTCCCCACAGACTGTCTAAAACCTGGGCGTAGTCTCCGTGGCGTCCTCGCAGACTGTCTAAAACCTGGGCGTAGTCTCCGTGGCGTCCCGCAGACTGTCTAAAACCTGGGCGTAGTCTCCGGCGTCCTGCGCAGACTGTCTAAAACCTGGACGTAGTCTCCATGGCGTCGCGCAGACTGTCTAAAACCTGGGCGTAGTCTCCGTGGCGTCCCGCAGACTGTCTAAAACCTGGACGTAGTCTCCGGCGTCCTCGCAGACTGTCTAAAACCTGGGCGTAGTCTCCGTGGCGTCCGCAGACTGTCTAAAACCTGGGCGTAGTCTCTGAGATGTCCCCACAGACTGTCTAAAACCTGGGCGTAGTCTCCATGGCGTCCTCAGACTGTCTAAAACCTGGGCGTAGTCTCCGTGGCGTCCCCAGACTGTCTAAAACCTGGGCGTAGTCTCCGTGGCGTCTCTCGACTGTCTAAAACCTGGGCGTAGTCTCCGTGACCCCGAGTCTTGCAGACTGTCCGTTCAGACCTTCACCTTCAGTCTCTTCTGTGTAGAAATGTTAAAGTTTGGGCGATGTTAGTTGAGCGTTTTTTGAACGTTCACACCTCGCCTGTGATTTTTCTCAACACTCCCACAATCCTTTGCTGTTCACACTGATTTCTAATGTGAGAAGTGTCTCTCTCTCCGTCCTTGGTTAACCTTCTCTACAGACGACCTGATGGATCCTGAGTCTTATCTGCACTCTTGAAAAATAACAAATCTCGTCGGGCGTGATAAGAGCAGAGAAAGCATGGAGGCTGATGGGAAACAGCAGAACAAAGCAGCATTCTTCTTCTCTTCCATTAATTCACACAGATCAGAGAGGACTGGTAGGAACATTAGCATTCGAGCCAGACAGACTGAAACAGGACGAAGCAGCAGGACGGCCAAGAAACCGACTGCAGAACAACAGCGAGAACATCAGAAAGTAAAAAGGCAGAGCAGACACAAAGGAAGCTGTTAGGAGCATTAGCATGTTAGCCAAAAAGGCTGAATGAAGTCCATCAACACAGACTGTTTATCGTCTGCAGCACAAAGACTGACGGACAGACTGAAGGTCTTAAAAGCATCTGTCTGCTGCGGGCCAGGTGTGTCTGTCAGAAAAGCTTTTAGTGTTTGGGCAGGTGTTCGTTTATATCGTTATATCTGAACACCTCGAGCAGACGAGCGCTCTGTGGAAAGTGTGAGTTCACTGTAGGGCGGTGGAGACGGCATATGGTTTGGCGTCGCGCCACAGCCGCCAGGAAAATGACAACAGAAATACACTGATGAGAAAAATAGTGAGTGATTCTGACAACGATGACCGACGTCCATGAACTTCATCTACAGGACGAGCAGTTTGGAGTCTGCAGAGAAGACGCCATTTATCTGTGATTACTGAGTGTGCTACAGGCGCTAAAGGAAGGCCGCCATGTTGAGCCTCATGCTAACCTTTATTTTTAGGTGGCATGGCATTATGCCAAACAAGTTAGCAAGAAGAAATGTGCAACGTCTGTTTAAAATAAAGCTTCTGTCGGTTTACAGATTCTGTTAGCTTTGGAAAGAGATCGTAAAGTTGTGTTTTGTTCGTATCATAATGATTTTCTGTGTAGCAAACGAATGAGCGATCTCGCTTCCTCACACGTGCAGTACAGATCGGAGACGCTTGTGAGCTGCATCATGTACCCGACATCATTTAAAGGTCCAGTGTGCAGGATTTAGCACCACCTAGCAGTGAAGTTGCAGATTGCAACCAAATGAATACTCACGCCTCACCCTGTCCTTCCAAACATGAAGAAAAACTCTGGCAGCAAAATTCACATGAAAAATAAAAGTCCATATTTAGATCAGACTTTAGTTTGTCTGCTCTGGGCTCCTGTAGAAAAGTGGTTCAACATGGCGGACTCCATGAAAGAGGACCCGCTCTCTCTGACTCATTTTAACACTGAACAGACCGGACGGTCATCAGTGTGTCTGCTGTCTGAACACAGGAAGTAACAGGCTGTCTTTAACACATGCTCAGTGCTGTGAGGGTGATGTCATTATTTTGAAACTCCAGCCTTGACTTGCAGTGTGTGTTCACGGTGTGTGTGTTCACGGTGTGTGTGTTCACAGTGTGTGTGTTCACAGTGTGTGTGTGCACTCCTCACATACCTGCCCACCTCTGGGGGTGACGATGGGGGAGATAATGACTTCCTTTGACACACTCAGCTGTTTGTGTCTTCAGTTCATCCAGAAATAACAAAACACAAAAGCAGGTCAGAGTCTTTCTTGGCTAACGAAGATGGATCATAAATAGTAGATGAGACGTGGATAATGATGTTTTCAGCACACACACCTGTCCCACCTCGTTTCTCTGTACCTGCAGACACATCATGGCCGTTTATTCCCAAGAAATCAACTGACGAAGCACGAAAAGAGTTTCAGAAAGTCAGTGTGACTCCTTCAGCTCTACTTTATATTAACATTGAATTATGAATCCATAAACATCTGGATTAATGTTTATTATGATCAGACACAGAGGTGAGGCCTTGTGTTGAGTCACGTGATCTGGATGCAAACTACGGAGCCGACTGTTGAACTCAAACATCTGTTAGGCTCATACTTCTTCTCATTTTTCCTCGTGTCAGATCTTGTTAGCGTGTTTGCGGCTCTACAAGGTGATTTTTAAGTCCCGTGGAGAAACACTCTGAAGGTCAGCGGTTCAGCCAGATTTCCACAAACACACATGACGAGTCTCTGTGACTGCTGCTAACTGAATCTGCTGTCAGCAGGCAACAGAACCGGGCTCAGCAGCCGGATCGGACCGGGTTCGAGCACAGCCTCTGAGACCAACAGGGAATAATGTATGTAATAATAATAATAATGTAATGTAACTAACTGAACCGACTCAGCCCGGGATGCCAGGAGCCAAACCCGGCAAGAAAACCACCTCGGTAGTTCACTGTTAGACTGGACACTGCTGGTTCAGAGGTTCTGTTGCTGTACTCACTGTTAGACTGGACACTGCTGGTTCAGAGGTTCTGTTGCTGTGTTCACTGTTAGACTGGACACTGCTGGTTCAGAGGTTCTGTTGCTGTGTTCACTGTTAGACTGGACACTGCTGGTTCAGAGGTTCTGTTCGGTCCGGCCGTGTTCACTGGAAGGTAGATGCTGATGCTAGCTCATAGCGCTAGCTGCAGTGTATTAACCAATCACAATCACTGTACCTTTAACCGGCTACAATAAAACCGCTCAGCGAACCTCTGTTGGCTCGTCTGACTGTCTTTTGTCTTGTACCCGTCTGTCTCCTCACAGACTGTCTTGGTCTCTGTCCTGTTTGAAGTCTTTGTGTCTCTGCTTTGTTTCACGGTAATCTTTAATTAGCTTGATAACGACCTGTTCTAACCGCTCTGTGGGACTGCGAGCGTCCTGTTGTAGTTTGTTGGCTCAGCAGCTTCATTTCCTTCCCTTCTCTTCCTCTTCACATCGCTCTGACTCAGCAGGTAAAAATCAGACCTCCACCTTCCTGTCGGTCGTCTTTTGTACCCGGCTCCACTGCTCCACTTCCTGTGTAGTCCCATCGGTTGGGGCTGTTTTTCCTTCATTTGTTCCTGGACTTTTCTGGTCAAACTTTAGCACTCCTGTTCATGAACGTCACCTATCATGTTGTCATGCCTCATAGTGACTGCTGTAATAACTGTTAATGGTGTGAATGACAGAGCATGGAGGGCTGAACTGACAAACACTCATTTGTCTCCCCCTGTGTGTGTTTCTCTCTCTGATTAAACACCATCTGCTGGGGTGAGATGGGGGTGAGGGTGGGATGGGGGGCAGAGGGTTGGGAGACCCCTCGTTAGAGACCTCGTTAGGGACTTCATTAGAAAGTGCCAGACCAATCTATGCGTGAAGCTCAGCCATGTGAAAAGGATCTCAGCGTGTTAGTATGCTGCTGCTGCTGTCGGCCACATCAACACGATCTACAGATTATTATATGAAGCTAACGTGAGCTTAGCTGTGACTGCCTCATTAAGATGGACGATCAAAACGATACAATATAAGACTCAACATAGAAAGTCTGGAAGGGCGAGGACGGAGACAGCATCATCAATCAATCAATCAGTGGTCATCAGAATAATGATTAAAAAACTGTGAGAGATTTATTGATCAGTGAGAACCATCAGGACTCATTTACACCACACAGCCTGCTGCTTCCTGTCCACTGAACAACCAGAAGACCATTAGCTGTGAGTCATCCTGTAGTAATGTGTGTGTGTGAGAGGGAGAGGATGCTGGGTAATCTCATTACCTGGGTGGTCTCCACTCTGTGATTGGTGGCTATTATATTATTACGCTAACACACACACACACACACGCTAACACACACTCCACATGATGACTCAACCTGACCGCCTCCTCAACTCTGCTTTATGTGTGTGTGTTGTGGTATTATAGTGCAGGATTACAGTGTATTAGTGCTGTTTATCCGTCTACTATGAGCTATTGATCTGTGTGTGTGTGTGTGTGTGTGTGTGTGTGTGTGTGTGTGTTCATACAGTTGTTTTTGTAACGAAATGAGAGAAATGTTTAAATATTTAAAACATTAAAGTTAAATTTGCTGTAAACACTCAGTTACAGTTACACTGTAATCTATGGAGGTTCAAGTCACTAAAAGGTCCCCACTTGGCAATTTAATAAAAAAAATCAACACACACTAATTCATTTTACATATTTACAGTGATTTTATGGTGAAAGTAACATTAAAGCTACATTGTTTATTCTAGTTTTGTCTTTTTCTCTCGTTTTGAGCAGCAGTCCACACTTAGGAGGTTTCCAGTGATAGTCCACTGTTTGTACTGAATACATCTATGTGTGTGTGTGCGTGTGTGTTGTCTCCTCGCTGCAGCCTGCTGACCTTTGACCCCACTTTGTGGCTTTACCATCCTTGTTATTGATGTTACCGTCTTTACACCCGTCAGTCAGTGTTGGGTCAAAACGAGAATATATGAGGACATAAA